>JAIFZK010000019.1:8595000-8637500 GCA_027481765.1 Tenualosa thibaudeaui | reverse complement strand
TAAGTGCACGCCAGGAGATATTCTTGGAAGAGCTGGGTCTTCACGAGTTTCTTGAAGGTGGAGAGGGTATCAGTTGATCTGGTAGCACTTGGGAGTTTATTCCACCAGCGCGGAACCAGATATGAGAAGAGGTCATTCTCTGTCTGTGCACTTGCTAACACACGTAGTGTCCGTGGGTCTTCCAGCATGCCTCCCACTGATCTAGTCACAGATCCATAATGTACAGATGGGTGGTGGTAGCGTAGTGGTTAAGGAACCTGGCTAGCGTGCAAGTAGCATGAAAAGTTGTGGGTTTGAATCCCAGCTGCCAACACTGTGCCCTTGAGCAAGGCACTTAACCCTAAGTTGCTCTAGGGGAGACTGGCCCTGAACAATTGATAGTTGACAAATTGTAAGTTGCACCCTTCCCCAACACACACACACACACACACAAACACGCACACTCTCACACTTTCCCTGTGTACTGTTTTATTTTGCCCATGCCGTTGTCTCTCTGTTACATTTGGATGCCTCTCTTGTCTAATTCAGGCTTTCTGTCTTCGTCTTCATCTCCTGATTTACGTCAGCATCAGTCCCAGACCTCAGTGCTAATGTGATTGCCTTACTGTTAATCTGTAATTTAATGTTACTTCCATTTCTATCTCTCTGTTTGTGTGTGTTTGTGTGTCTGTGTGTGTTTGTGTGTGTGTGTATGTGCATCCGTCCCACCGTAACCCCCCCCCCAACCTACTGTCCTTGTCTGTCTGTCTGTCTGTCTGTCTGTCTTTCTTTCTCTCTCTCTCCCTCTGTCTGTCTCTCTCTCTGGTAGATGGTGGATGACAGCTGTGTCACCTTTAACAACATTGAGTTCCTGAAGAGTAGGCCCACCCACCTGCTGGTGTTCCTGCAGCATGTCATGCTGCAGTTCGACTGCGCCCCAGTGGTAAGATCTCCCAGCCTACCTGTCTCCTTCATCTGTAATCTGTGCGTGTGTTTGTTAAAGTGAGTGTTAGAGACAGTGGGTTCCCATTGAGCCTCTATGAAAGCTCACCAAATGCTGTCGGTAGGAAGAGGAACAAGAGAATTTGGTACAGCATAGAGCAAATAGCGAAACAAGAGTGTGTACTTGTTGAGTGGGCCAACAGTAAACAAAACCTAAGAGTGAGCTCATTTCAGTTAGCTGCAGGTTTCGCTATTCTGGCTGTGTTGAACCCATTTCTCTCCTCCTTTCTCCTACTGACAGCACTTGGTGAGCTCAAACGAGAAGGATAGGGTGTTTAAAGTTGGCACTTTTAATACATTCCTCCTAAGTTTGAATTCAGGTGATTCAGGTTATGAGCGCTGGTGTGGAGTTTACAATACTGTGAGTGTTTGAGTGAGTGAGTGAGTGAGTGTGTGTGTGTGTAATTTTAACAGACATGGTGGACTACTGTACAACATACTGGGCAACATACTTAACCACACGTATTTAGTGCTATTAGTCATATTGGGCCCATTACTCACTATTAGTCATGGTTATAAACTACATAGTAGCTCTCCCTACAATGACACTGTGCAAAGAAGAGCTGCCATGCCATAAGGTGTGTGTGTGTGTGTGTGTGTGTGAAGAACCAATCCGTACTTGTTTACCCTCCCCTTGTTCATAAGATAAGCATGAGTGTCTCTCCCTTTACTTGGCATGCTGCCACAGAGACCCCTGCCAGGTATTGTGCCCCTAACCCTTTCCTGTCACTCTCCTCTCCTCTCCTCTCCTCTCCTCTCTCTTTCTCGCCTGTAAACATCTCCATGAGCACCTGATCCAACACCAGACTGCTCTAGATTCATCTCTTTTGCCTTTTTGTTTGCATGCTCAACCTCTCCCATCATGCAGTGGGGAGCTGGCTCTTTTTAGCGTCCTGCAGTATATACGTATGACATGGGCTGTATCCACCAATAAGTAGATCAAATGATCCATAAACCAATGCTATAACCTCTTTTCTATAGACTTGTTCGCTCTCTTTCCCCCCAGGGTCCAGTCTCATGTTCATAGGCATGCTTTGTAATGACTGACCTCGAAGCATCTGATGCACAGTACATGGATTCAGTGACACTTGAACCCCATCTCTGTTGTCACTGCCCAGCCCCATGGAAGCACACTGTGCTGTGTGGTGGTATCAGTGCTACATGACAGAACTATCTTTGTTTCTGTCTTTTTGTTTAAGAGAACACACTTCCTCATTCAGCACATTTTGAAAATGGCACATGCTACTCCACCCTGCTAATCTCTCTCTCTGCTCCACTTCCCCATCAACTCACCGAGTCATGCATGTTAGTTTAGTTTAGAATGCATGCGTTTCTATGCTCGTGTGTGTGTGTGTGCGTATGTGCGCACGCCTGTGTGTTGCTTCCTGTAGTCTTAGCTCTGCTCTACCAAGTTGCGCTTTCAGACCTGTAGATATCTGGGTGTAACATACTGATATGCAGTCAGTCACATGTGTATTGTGCTAACAGTTAGTGTTTCTGTGTAGTATGTAGTTTATGTAGCTTAAACAATAGTTACTTGTGTACTGATGATAACAGCATTAGTTGTGTTTGCGTTGCCTTTGTTTGGTGATTAAAAAAATAAATAACCATTTTATTCTTTAGCCATTCAGTCCCTCCTGTGAATCAAACAGATAGTGCTTACAGTAAGTCACTGGTGGTGCGATAACCAACACCAAATTGCCACACTAGCCTCCGTTTGCTTCGAAAAAGAACATTTTCTCTCAGCTTCGGCACAGTGTCACTGTCCATTTCAGACTGTCTGTTTTTCTAAGAAAACACATGCTGATCATTGGATCAGTGAGTCACTTTTACAGTGCTGTTCTTGCTCAGAAAAAACATTTGATAATGACACTGATAATGTATTATCAGTTTAAACATTAGCTTTGTTCTCGGTGAGTAACAACAAAATGCACTGTGCTGCATGGCGTGGGAAATGTAGTGCTATTCTAGCCCACTTCTCTGTGTCACTGTAGAATTGTGTAGCTGTGCACAGGGATGTGTGTGTGTGTGTGTGTGTGTGTGTGTGTGTGTGTGTGTGTGTGTGTGAGTGAAGTGGTTCTGCTCTCTGTTTATATAGATGATAGCCTGGCTTTCTGTGAGCTTAATATCTGGGTTGTGTGTTTGTGTACTATGCTGTAGTTTCATTCTCTCTGTCTTAGTGTGTGTGTTTGTGTGTGTGTCACTGTATCCATGATACCAGAGATATATAGTAATTAAATAAAATACTTCACTACACTACTTAAGTATAATTTGAAAATATCCATACTTGATTTGTTAAAAATCTGTCAACTTGTACTTCACTACATTTCCTCAGTTAATTGCAAACCTTTACTCCACTGCATTTTCAGTTGACAGCATAGTTACACCTGAGTGACCGCGACAATTTTTATAGATACAGTACAGTTTTTGGTACTTTATCTGTACTTTTACAAGTGAGACTCTGGTAATTTATACAACACTGCATGATGCAGATTGAGTATGTTATCTGTCCTTGTTTATCATTGTTTTCTTTAATATTACTGCTTAGTCATACTCCATTCTCCTCCATCCCTCCCACCCACTTTCCAATCTTTCCAACACCCATCTGTCTCTCTGTCCCTCTCTCTCTCTCTCTCTCTCTCTCGGTTGCAGCTCTGCTACCTTCATGCTGACATCTTCAGGACTCTGAGTACCAAAGAAACGAAGAAGCACTTTGTGGAGTTCTACAATAGCTTCCTGGACAAGGGAGCGGTAAGTAGAAGGCTGGTGTCCATTGATTTTGTCTAGGCTGTTTTTCAGCATTCTTTCTGTCTGTCTTTCTCTCTACTCTTACTATTCTATGTAATCTGTTACTTCCTATGCCTTTTTTACCCAGGGTGCATTGCGCTCCCTCTGTCTGAACCCTTGCTTCCTGTGGGGGTCGTGGGAACGACCCCCACCCTCCAATGTATAAAGGCGTATGTTTTTCCTCAGGCCTCCTGCTTTTCCTCTTCCTCTCTCTCTGTCTCTCTGTCTGTCTGTCTGTCTGTCTATCTGTCTATCTCTCTGCCTCTCTCTGGGTGCTGTCTGTCTTTGTCTATGTGTGTCTCTTATCACTGGTGCCACTAGCCTCTGGCTGGAGACCTACCCCCTGGGTGGCAGAGAGAGAGAGAGATGTCAAATGGTGGTGGAGCTTCTGAGATTTCACAGTTGTGTGTTTTTGTTCCACCCACTTCCTGTCCTGTAATGTACTGTACCAGCCCAAACTCAAGCTTCACCCTCATCTCTCTCCTCTTGTGCCATCTGTTGGCGGAACAGTAGAACCGCAGTGTCCTGACATTGTGTGTCTATTACTTTGTGGTTACAAAACACATCATTCAGGTGCAGCATTATTTAAGAATCTTTGGCTGTAGTGTCAGCCGTCTGTAATTGCTCTGTAATTGCTCTGTAATGGATCACATGTAGTTTGTCATCTGAGAAGAGATGGGGTGCTTTGAGCAGTGTCACAGAGGCCATGTTCTCCACAATTTCTTTCAGATTCTCCGCGTTACTGTGCCGCCTCATGTCAGCTATGAGCTTGGTAAGTCCCTCCATTTCTCTTCCTCTCTGCTTTTGCATCCACACATCATGACGGCATCATGTCTCGGTCTGTGCATACCCTCTAGAAGATGGCTTGGTGTGTGTATGATTATAGAGAACAGAGATCAGAGAGTAGAGTCTTAGTCAGTCTTATTGGCCAAGTGTATTTACTCACACAAAGAATTTGGTCTCTGCACTTGTCCCAGTCCTGAATTAGTGAAACACACAGTGAGATGGCACACACACTAACCCAGGGCAGTGGGCTACAGTGGCGCCAGTAGGCCACGGCTTATTTTGTGAATAGCTTTATTGGTATTTGTGTAACACTTACCTTTTGTTTGTTCGAAGTTATGAGAATCTACTGTTGTGCACCATTCTACCTACTCAACTCTATTGTATTGTATTCTACTGAGAAGCACAAGTCATCATGCATAAGAATGTCCGTCTGTCCATGTTGAATGTGTGTTGATGCCTTCCCTCCTGTCAGACCGCACTCGACCAGACCTCATCCCAGAGGACCAACAGAAGCGCTTCGCGCAGGAAGTCCAGAACATACAAGTCCAGGAGGTCCACCGGCAACTGGAAGACTTCAGGTGTGTTGACCCTCCTTCCTGTCCTACCTGGACATCTACCTGCTTACACTCACATCAAAACCACTTCATAGCACAAGCACAAGACCTTTTCTCTTCCTCTTGATAAGCCTTGATTAGCCTTTTGAGTTTAGAATGTTTTATCTAAGACTGCATATTGGCCAGCAGCTGTACAGCAAATCGGCCCTTGTTTACCCACAAAAAAGTTCCTTCTGTGCTCAGAAAACGATTCCTGTTCATAGCCTTTACTCTCATAATCAGGAACTTCCTAGAACCTTTTTGTTCTGTCCACCCCACCGGGTGTCCCAGCTCGCCCCTTTCTCTTCCCACTGCCTCCCTCCCGAAGTGCTTTCACACCGTCACAGCTACCAGTCAAGTTAGACTAGTGTTTAGACTGGGAATTCTGAGCAGATTTGGACATGGTTGTTTCTCACATCGCGAGATAAGGGATGTTTATGAAACAATCTGAGACTCAAGAAGTTTATTTTTTTCTCTGAAGTTATCCTGAATAAAAGAAAAACACCTCGGGGTAGCATATAACGGAGTCCCTTATCCTTTTGCTCCTTTGCATGCAATGATAGTGAAGTTGTATTGAGATCCAAAGATAAAAGTCATACCAATACACCCTAACAGCATTAATTTGTCACATCATTGCTATAGTGCTCATCCGTTTCATCAGATATTCAGTAATCTAGTAAATTAGCAAGTGGTGAGCCAAGTCTAATCCTTAAATTGTGATTTGCATGCATCCTCACGTGTGGAGCGTCTTTGTTAGCTTATCAGGAGCTGTCTAGATCTAAAGCTTTTCTCAGTGGCGCTGCTCAGATGGCACAAAATTGATCTTCCATATTCATGTGTGTGCTAACTCCACTCACTTTCTGTCTCTTGCCTTCGTCAGACCTCATCAGATGTCTCTAAAACATTCTAATGTTCCTGGTGTCCTCTTTCTCCCCTTCCTCGTGTGTTTGTGTGTTCGTTCATGTGTCCGGCTACAGGCAGAAAAGAATGATGGGGATGACCCCTAACGAGCAGGAGCTGCTGGAGGTGGAGAACCACCACTCGACTGATCGCATCCCCACCGAGATGAAGGAGAAGGCTGTAGCTGAGAACCTGCTGGACAAGATTGCCGAGATGCAGTGAGTGCACACCCTGTCATTAGACAGAAAGAGAAAGCAAAGAGAGAGAGAGATGTTTGAAACTCCACTGACTTACCTTCTGACATGAATACACCACCTACTGTGTGTTGTTAAGATTATGGAGCTAAAATGACACCATCACATCACACAGGGGGAAAAAAACATCACACACACACACCCATGTCACCCTTCTACACATGGAGAGTCGTTTGCTGATCCTCTCCAAGATCATAAAACAACTCCTCATCCCCCAAAAATAGTTGTGTTGTGAGTGAGAGTGTTGTGATGAGAATAATGCAGTCTTTTTAACTAAGGGAGAGAGAGTAGGAAGGAGGGAGAGTGAGACCTTTACCATCTACTGTAAACCAGCAACAGGATGAAACCAGGACCACAAACCCTAAACAGGTCACCTTAAAAGAAAAAGGAAACGGCATCACACTCGGCCAAGCTGGAGACGGAGATGGAGAATGAGAGTGAAATACATACACACACACACACATATATACACTGCTGAGGGAGACAGCGGCAGACGTAATGTCACCCTAAAGGCCAGAGGCAGGAGAACTGGTTTACATGAGATGCCTGTCTGAGATGCCAGTCTGGGGAAAGGCAGGAAAGAGCTTTAGTTATCTTATCTGTGGGACACACAAAGCAGGAAGTTTTGTTTCAAAAGCTGAATGAAGGAAAGAGAAAGGGGAGTGAAAGGAGGAACTAGTGAAGTGTTGTTGCACAGACGAAAAGCAGCATCCACGTGCTTCTGATTGTGTGCTGTAAATGGGTTACTGGTATTTCATTCTTTGTGTTGACACTAGTTTAATTCAATTCAGTTATATTGAAACAGCACCTTATACAATAGCATTGTCTGATGGTGCTTTACAGCAATGAGCACCCAAGAGCAACAGGGGCAAGGAAAAACTCCCTTATGTTTAGTTAGTCTAGGAAGAAACCTTGGACAGATCCACGACTCAAGGGGCTAATCCAACTTCCAGAGGTCATGCAGGAAAAGTACAATTGGTATGATAGTTCTTCATGGTTTTAGCTAAGCATCATAATAGTTCCGAAATATTGTCCCCATAACATTTCATGGTTGTCAATCCATAGGTGGTTATCAGGAGTTCTGGCTAGGCAGTGACACCAGTGATGTTAGTGATATTATTCAAGCTGTTTATGATCCATCACACATGTACTTTAAACACTTGTCAGGGGTTTCTTTGATGTCCAGCCATCTGATTATAATAGCTTACCAGTCACTCCCTCTGTAGTTTCACTTCTCAGAAGATGTCCCAGAGATGGGCGCAGCTGTGTAGCAGACCCCCATATGGGGACATGTACAGCTGTTTTCACATGTTTTTATACACTACAGGGATTTATTCCCTCCCGACTGGTTCCACTGGGTGTGTGCGTGTGCGTGAGTGTGAGTGTGTGTGTGTGTGTGTGTGTGTGTGTGTGTGTGTGTTGTGGGAAAGCAGCAAGGTTGTTCCACTGAAACTCTAGTGCTGCACTGATACTGCAATGCACACAGAAACACACACACACAATCGGTGGATCACGCTGAGCTCCACAAACAGTTGAGATCAGCCAAATCCAAACAGAGCAGGGCAGTGACCTTTGGGTGATCAGGCGGTCGTCGACACATTCACACATGTGCACAAACGCAAGCTCACACAACCACATACAGCTCTTCACAGAACTTACAAGTAAATGTTTGTAAACAAAGTGTGTGTGTGTATGGGGGGGGGGCAGTTTATCCTGCTGGAGGAGAAATGTGTGTGGGAGAAAGGGATCGGGGGAGGGGGAAGGGAAGGAGAGAGAGGGAGGGAAGGAAAGAGGGAGGGAGTGCAGAGTGGATGGCAGTAATTTGGAGAGGCAGAAGGAGAAGGGCAGCCACTGGAGCAGAGGAAGCAGGAGGGAGAGGATGGAGTCAGCACTGCCACGCTGGCAGGAAGTCGTGTTCGCCTCTGGCAGGCTGCCAACGCTGGCGAGAGGGAGACAGAAAGAGAGAGAGAGAGGAATAGAGTGAGAGAGGAGGAGGAGGGGGAGGAGGGGACGAATGAGACCGAGAGGGGGTGTTGATATGAGGCTGCTCTGGACTCAGAGACACAGGGAAGTTAATCCAGCCTTGACCTCAGCTCTCCTCTACACCACAGCACTGCAGCAACAAGGGAAGTCCGAGTCTCTGCACCGCATGGAGGAAAGGGAGAGAAAAAAAAGAATGACCAAGGCAAGCCAGTTAAGAGAAAGTGAGGGATGGAGAGTTGGATGGAGGCAAAAGAGAAAAAAAAGCATGTCTCTTGCATGAAAGCTATCACAGAAATATCACATCAAAGGGTGTCAGACAGGGTCAGGGTGACCATCAAGAGAAACTGTTCATGCACAGTCTAGTCTGCCTACCAGACTTCGTTCTGCCACATATTCACAAACATGTCACTCAGTCTCACAATCAGCCTCTTCTTCCCATGCCACCCCCTCGCTTTTCCACGCTGGCCCATTCAACCCTGTGGCCGTGATGACCTCACGTGCGCCAGCTCTTATTGGCCAGACTCCCAAGCTGGCCCGGCAAACGCAGGGCAGCGATTGGCTGAGATTTAGGGAACCCCCCCACACACACACACACACTTCTTTTTCTTTTTTTTTTTCAAAGCCCAGCCCAGCTTTTATGTTCATAGCAAAACATGAGGATCCTATTTCCATGTTCTTGCAGGCTCGTTGCATCAGACAAAAGCTCAGTTAAATAGCCGCTTCCGCTGCCGGGTGGCTTTGTTTTGAGTTTGAATCCAGCCGGAAGAGACAGAGAGAGAGAGAGAGAAGGACACAGAGCCTCAGGAGAAAAAGGACTTGTTTTTCAAATCAGTTCTGTACAGCAACTTCCAAAAGGCGACTACATAGTCAATTGTATTTCATGCCAGACTAGATATTTAGGACAGTTTTCGTTTTCTTTTTTTAACTTTTTGCAGTGCGAGAAAAGTTACTACTTTATTTTTCCAAGCTCGTTAGGAGTGCATGGTTTTAATGCAGCTCCAGTTCTTCTAGATTTTTTTTTTGTTTTTGTTTTTTTTCTTCTTTTTATTTGCAAATCTCAGAATATGTTCATTAGCTTGAGCTCTGAACAAAACAACAACACTGCCTTCAGTTTGCGTATTAGTCAGGAAAAGATCAGTCGTTTCAGGTTCCACCGTCCGAAAACACAGTGCCAGAGCAGCCCAGAAAAAGACAGCAAAAATGAGACTTAATTTCAAACGGTAAGCGAGCGAGCGACCGTGGGCAGACAGCTGCTCTTTGTGCTCTCTGTCTGTTTCTCTTCCTGTTGACTTATCGGCAATTTCTCTTCTCTTTCAGCCCCACGATTGTAGCAGATGAGGAGAAATGGTAAGTGTGTGTGTGTGTGTGTGTTTGCATGCATATGCTCTCTTTGCATCCTCTATTTTATGCAGAACTTTATGCAGAATTGGAAACCGCAGTTTGCATTTAAATGTATTTGGGGTGTGGTTTCCTCATTGCCATTATTTGAACATAAACCACAGACTGTTGTCATAAACTTGTTCTTAAAATGTGCATGATGGCGTGGATGCAAATGTGCAAATTGTGTCTGCCACTTGTTTGTAATGCTTATCTGTGTGCGTGCACTGAAAGGTTTTTTGTTTCTGTGTATATATGAGCAGAGTTTTTAGCGGTAGGATTAAGTGCTGTTCAGTGTAGTCTGGGCATACTGCTGACAAAGCACATGTTTGACTGATGAAACGGGATCCTGTCAGGAGCCCTGAAACCTGATGCTGGCTTTGTCCAGCTGCACTGCCCGCACTTGTGGCCTTCAGCCAGGGGCTTCCCAGAGAGAGCCTTTCAGTGGGGGCAAATGCAGGGCCCAAGCACCAGAGGGGCAGGCTGTGGCTGAGTCTCCTCCCCTTCATTCGTACAGTTTGGCTTCTCACATTCTCTTCCACTAGATATCTGTTGCTGCACAAAATACCATCATGCTGTCTCTTCCTTTTTCTCCTCCCATTCTCTCATCCTCTCTCCCTCTTCTCCTCCTCCTCTAACTCCTCCACCTCCTCCCTTCCTCTCTCTCCTCCTCCTCCAGAAATACCTCCATCTCTCCTCCCACAGGTCCTCTTGTTCTATCCATCCCTCCCCCTTTTCACTGCTCCTCCTCCTTCATCAGAATGTTCCCTCCTTCGCTCTTAGTTTGTTGCTCCAAGCTTCTCACCAGTGCACTGCTCCAAACAGTTCATTCATTCCCTTCTCCAAACCTGCTTATATGTTTTTAATATTTTTCAGAGAGGGGAAAGTGTAGGGTAGATGGATGCATTGTAGTATACTACATTTCATTGTAGTATAATGGCTGTATTGCAGCGGGCCCTGAGACCAAATGGAAGACTCATGTCCTGAGTCATAGAGGTATAGAAGTGTATGTTCTAGAGGGCCAGTGGAGTGCAGTGGAGTGTGCCCTCATCCTGACTCCTGCTCTTCCTACCCAATGTTCTAGCTCAGCCATCTTTACATCAGTGCTGTACTACATGAAGTACCTTGGGGTGAAGACCAGGGCAACAGACAGCAAGAAATCTCGTGGATTCTTCCGGAAGAAGGTGAGGCTCCTCTTTCTTGTACTGTACTATACTGTATTAAAGGCCCACTTCATTCTTTATACCTTATAAGCCACTGATCAGCGGAAAAGACTTGCGGTTTGTCTGAACTTCACACAGTACTACACAGTTACCCGTATTGAGAACACGGTGACCACAGGTGCTTTTATGTCGATCTGTGGTCACTCTGATCATTTAAAAAGTTTCCGCTGAGCCCCATCAGTTCCCTTTTCAAATGGAGAAGGCTGTGGTTTAATAACTGTCTATTACGTTGTCTTGCAATACATGGTATTGCTAAGGTACATGATGAGCACTTGCATCATCACTGTATTTTTTGTGTTTTTATTATTTTTATTTTAATATTATATGAATATTATTTTTATTTATTTTTTTACTGATCTGCTAAACCCATTGAAATGACACGTTTTGCCATGATGACTTGTTTCAGTTGAAGGACAAGAAGGAGGAGCCGAAGTTCCCCAAACCCAGCAGCCAAATCAGATTACCCAACCTCCTCCGGGAGGCCGGGAGCTGGATAGGCGGGGGCAGTAAGTATCGTCCCCACCCCACCACACAAAAATACACCCCACTCCACAATCCACTATCCACCACCACCACCACCTCCTCTCCCTCAGCAAATGGTTTATCCCTTCACCCCACCCCCACACCCCTAATCCAACATCCATAAAGTAGTCCACATACAAGACATCTACATGCCACCTGCTGGATTCTCACCACACTTCCCATAGACACACTACAGCCATGCATCCATACTCATCACTAAACCTAGCCCTTGTTCTTATTGGTCATCTGTATAATCCCCATCATGTCAGGTACGACCAACCCAGTGTTTGATTTGTTTGAAATACAAGCCATCAGGCTCTGGTGGCAGATGCCCATGACATTTTAACGCTCCCTGACTTTAGATGCATGAGGTTATATTATAGAAATTATATAAATATCTATAAATACCACACACATGATTTAAACCAGATCTGTTTACTAGAGTCAATACTTATTTAGAAGATCCTTTGTCAATTGTTGGTAAAATGTTAGCGTTAACGTTAATATCTATTCTATTCCTGTAATAGTAGGATAGGTCATTTTCCATTTAGGAATACAGGGGCCCACTATAGGTACGGCCTAAGTATGGCCGTGTCAGCATAAAACCTCAGCACTGTCCTGTGTTCTTGAGATTGTAAACTGTGATGCTGGGTTTGCTGAACAATTGTGAGGAAACACGTTTGTCTCGTCATCTTTTCTGCTTTCAGGTGAAATCAAAACTCCTAGATCGGACAACGAAGGTACCACAGCCCGACAACAATATTGTCTACTTCTCCTTTTTTTTTTTTACCTTTCGTAACTGTAGACTCAAATAGTGACTCCCTTTTTTTTTGTTTACTAATCAAATCATTTTGCATGCGTGCATGTCTCAGATCAGTCGGTGGGCACTGGCTTGTAGTCAGGAAGACTGGATATTTGTGAAGCTGTCGAGTCTGTGGCATGTCTCTCTCACAGATGCAATTTCTACAAGGCAAGGACGCTGACAGTAGAACTGTGCGCAGTGGAACAATTTTGAAAGTCTATTATGCAAGTGGTGCACAGACAAGCCAAATCAGAAATGAAGGAAAAGAGAACAGAACTCTCTGAGACTCCATTCTGATCCTCGTGTAGGCACAAGCAGAAGGCGGTCAGATTTGACCAGCTATTAGCCAGCTGTCAAATCCACAGCATTTTCTGTCTGTCAGAGTCTGCCCATCTGTCCTGAAGGTTCATGGGTTTGAGTCAGCTAACACCCCCCCCACCCCCCACCTTCTTTAGGAAGACTAACTCTCTCTCCAATCACAGATCACTCCTCGTTCCATCCTTCATACTTTTTCACTCCCTCCCTCTTTACTTTGGTCATTTCCTCACCCATTCTTTATCCCTTGATCTTGGTCTCGTTCTTCTTGTGTCTTTGTATCTGCTTAAAGTGATTTGTAGTCCAGCTGTCCTAATGACTGTGGGAGTTAAATGGGTGCTACTGTACCCTTTCATAGTTGGGAGAGTGAAACCATATATCGCCTTGTCTTATTTTGTTCTCCTCCCAACTTTCTCTCCTTTCTCTGTCCTCCTCTCTCTCTCTCTCTCAGGTGATAAAGATAAGGGTTCTCATGAACGCAAGGGCTCCAGTGGGAATGCCCCATCTCGCGTGGTGCTTCCAGAGGCGGCTTCATTCACCTGCCGCAAGTCGGGCTCTACCAGCTCCACTAGCCAGGCTGGGTCAGAGGTCAGCGAGGCGTCCACAATCAACATCAGCATCACCTCCAGCCCCGACAGCGAAATGGGTGAGGAGCAGGGGAAGAGTGCAGGATTGTGGGAAGTTGAGTTTTCATGGTCTGGTTAATCTGTTATAATGTAGATTTCTGGAATTTGGTTTGAATTTGGTTTTTGTGGACTTTTGGGAGATGTATTTTTTTGTTGTTGTTGTTGATCATGGTGTCTGGTGAACTGTTCTCTCTCAGGTCCAACCAGCAGTCGGTCCGACTCACAGTCTGTGTCTGAGTGTGGTGACGCGTCTCCCGCCAGTCAACCAGGAGCCTCCCCTTGGGAGCTTCCTCCCGAGATCACAATGGAAGAGAATGTGGACAAAGACAGGTGAGACAACGAGAGACACCATTCAAACAGAGAAAAGGACAGTGCCAGGGGATGAATTAGGCTGCCTTGTACTGCAACACACAGCATAGCATAGCATAGAATAGCATAGCCAGCGCATAACTTTTAGCTAAAGAATTATTATCCTTCCAAACAGAAATATGTGTGCGATTCAACCAAGTCCTTTGGCTGTGCTGACTGAGGGAGTGTGGTAAAACTCCCCAGTTCTATGTCCAGGCTAAGGGGGCGTGGTAAAACTCCCTTGGCGCTGCGTCCTGCTCTGTGCCCCTGCTCTTTGTCGCTGCTAGCAGCGCTTACCGCCTCGTCCGCTCCAGAGACTCCCCGAAAAACGCCAATTTCCTTGCCCCAGTGGAGTCCCATTGCTCCTGGCCCATTTTCGGACCATTCCCCCGTCCCAGTCCCGGGCCTCCAGCCACATCCACACTACAGCGCTCGCTCCTCTTCTTCCCCTCTCCCCAATCTTTTTGTCTCTGCTTCCCTTGTTTTTGTCCCCTCTTCTTCCTTTCTGCTTTGTGTTGTCCATCCCTTGTCTCATATTTCTGTGCTTGTCTGGTCATCTAGTCCGCTCTCTAGTTGGCGTTCGCTTCTGTTTAGCTTTTGGTTCCCAGTCCTGGGGCCTGAGATGTGTGTGTTGGTGTGCCCTTAGCTAGCAGAAGCTTCTCTCTGTGCTGTGTTGTGTTCTTCTGTCCATGGTCTTTGTTGCTGCCAAGCTGTGATAGACTGTGGTCTATAATAGATCTTCCGTGTCGTGCGTCATGTCTTGCTTTGGAAGGTTCTAGAGAAAAACAAAAATGCCTTTAATGGAATCCACCAGTTTAATGGATCCTAAGCACCTGGTGTGGTAAAAGTCTTTACGTAGATCCGCTGCTGGTGTTACACTGGTGAAAAAAACTGTTATGACTGACGTTATGACTGTTTATTTAATGGTGTTTACCACAGCTAATCCTCTATCACTTATGAGCACTGCATATGTTAAGCTTGTAGCTTGTGCTGCGATAGGTTGTGTAGCATATGGCGCTGTTGTTGTCTGTTGCTTAGCTGTTTCCAGTCATGCTTTGATTTGTCTAGGGTTCCTCTACCTCAGGTTGTGCTACGGGGGTGTGCTAGGTGATCTTTGCTGGTGTGAGGAAGGTTAGGCGTGTGCGTTTGCGTGTGTGTTGGTGTAACTGAATGCTGTCCCGTGTTTTTACAGACGCAAAGCCTCCAGGTGGGTCTTCAGCACAGCTCTGTGGAAACATCCTACCCCACACCACACCACACTCACTCACTCACCACAAACACACACACACACAAAAACAAACACACACGCACACATTCATACACAGTCTTTTCTTCTAGCTGCACAAGTACACTTAAATTTGAGCTTCTTTTTATCTTCATACAGTCTATGCTGTCCAGTCATGTCACTGACAATCAAGGAAGCATTTCTTTAACAATACATATCAACACTCATCGTACATTGTACATATCAACTGACGTACATCTTCACATCCACACACACACACATACAGACACACACACACTCTTACACTGTCTCACATTCACGTCACTCACTGCATGGCTAAGTATTCTCTCTGCACCATGCCTTGGTGTGCTATTGGAAAGGCTGGCTCTTGGATGGAGGCCCACGGCACCCTCCTGCTGTCTTGTGATATGACAGGAGCTGTGTGTAAGATTGGAGCCTCAAGCAGCCCAATTAAACAAACCGTTAATAGCCCATGATCCCCAGGCTGGGTTCCAACCACGCCCCAAGTCTGGAGCCGCTAATGGCTTCTCTTTAGTTAATGTGGACGCAGCAGGGACAATTTTGTTGCTGATTGCATCAGAGAGATTGTTTTATTAGACTGCTGTGGAGAATGTAGAGAGGCCTATGGCTGAAATCTATAAAAGTCTGTTGGAAGTTCTTGAGACTTGAGAGGTTTGCTGTCAAACATCCTCTGTTTTACCTTCCTCTAAATTTTACTCTCCTCCTTCATTATGGCTGCTCTTCTGTCTTTCGGGCTATTTTTCCGCATCCTCTCTCTGTCCCCCTCTCCCTCTGTCTCTTACCTTTTTTCTTCTCTTTATCAATTCTGTCATTTAACACTCCCCCTTCTTCTATGCACAACATGTTCTCCCCTTCACTTTCCCTCACTCATTTTCCAACTTCCTCCTTTCCTCCCCTGTTTTTTTCTTTCCCTCTAAACCCCACCCCCTCTGTCCTCTGTTTCATTTCATCTCTTCTGCCCTCTTCATTGTTTTGTTTGTCTCAATCTATTCTGTTGTTGGTGGCATTCTCCTGCCTCTCCTTGAAACCTCTCCACCTCTCTTCACACCCTGTCCTCATCTTCTCTTATCCTCCCCTTCCTCTCTTCCTGTCTTCATTTCTCTCCTCCTCTGTCATCCTGTTTCTCCTTATCCTCTTCCTCTCATCTTCCTCACCCTCCTCATGATCTTCCTTCTTTGCCCTGACTCGCGGAAATCCCTCTTCCTCTCCTACCCCTCCTCCTCCTGTTCCTCCTCCTCCTCCTCCTCCTCCTCCTCCTCCTCCTCCTCCTCCTCCTCCTGGTTTGCCTTGGTGTGTCCCTCCCTCAGGAGCGTGAAGCGCAGTGAGAGCATGGTTGTGGAGCGCCGCCCGTCACGCCGCAGGACCTCTGGCCGCCAAAAGCAGTCACGCTCCCGCAGCGACGTGGACCTGCAGACGGCCACCACCTCGCCCGCCACCTCCCACCCCCCCTCACCCTCCCCCCAGCTTCGGCTCCCGTAAGGCAGCCTAACGCACACCATACAATCACCAAAATATGTTTTAAACAAGCCAAACATTTGAACACAAACATGTTATGATAAAGTTTGAGCAAAAGTAGGCCAACTACATCTGTTTGGACTAAGCTAAAATATTCATAATTTGCTTAAGATGTAAGTAAACACAAACTTATAGACAATGTTGTAACTCGGTTATATATGATTGGATTAGATTAGATTAGATTAGATTCAACTTTATTGTCATTACACATGTATAAATACAGGTAAGGAAATGCAGTTTGGCATCTAATCAGAAGTGCAAAGAGCAGCAAGTGCAGTATATACAGTATGCAGTATGTACAGTTAAAGAGCAAATTATATACAGATAAGAGTAGTAATAATAAATAGGCAGAAGAGCAATATACATGTAAGGTGAAGAGATAGTAAGGGTAATATACAGATGTGCTATATAGATTCAATATAAGGGCAATATACAGATGTGCTATAGAGATAGTTATGTACAGATGTATTAAGTATGTACAGATGTGCAGTCCAAGGGCTATAGCAGCATAGCTATAGCAGCAGAGTGTGAGGTTCAGTGGGGAGTATATGAACACACACACACACACACACACACACACACACAGACAGACACACACACACACTTGCATAGAACAGGAGCCGCCACATCAACACTGCAGGACCTCATTGACAGTCATCTGGAGTCATGAGTCTCTGTATAATCCAATGAGTCCCTCACAGTCCAGAGCAGACTAACAGCCGTACAGCCCCACTGACACACCAGCCTGCCTCACCCTTACTAACTGCAGGTTGCCCTGGATCTTCAGTTCAGCCCACACCGAGTATGGTACTACATAATATGGATATTATATGAAAGACATGGACAAATGGGTTTTGCACTGCATACATCTGCAATGAATGATCAGTCATTGACTTCAGTCAATGGACAACTATTTTGGGAAATATCAACATCATTGTGCACCATTTATATGAATATACCTTACAATTCTCAAATGGCAGCTTCTTAAACTTGAAATTATTACATATACTTCTAAGTTTCATAACCTATGGGAAACAGTAATCAATGTATTTTCACTATTTAACAGTCAAAACCTAAACCTAAACCTAATCAATTAATCAAGAAAATAATGGATGGATCAATCGTCTATGATGACAATGCATAGTTACTGTTGTCCATTGAAGGGACAGGTGTGTCTAATCCTACCTTCCTATAGTAACGTTGTCTGCTGCTGTTCCCCTCATTCTCTCAGTTCTCTTTCCGTCCCCACAGTACCGACGGAGGTCTGGCCCCGCCCGAGGTGGCTCCGATAGGCCCCGCCTCTGGCCCCTCCTCTCAGCAGGAGGAGTTGGATCCCCGCAGCATGGAGCTGGAACAGGACCCGCCCAACTGGAGGGAGCAAGCTGACCAGAGCGCCCAGAGCAAGCTGAGCAAGAAGGAGACCAAGAGGCAGGAGGTCATCAATGGTGAGGGAGAGAGACCGCTATATTTACAGATGTCAAAAGGTCTAGTCAGAAATTATCTAAAAGTAGTAACTTAGTTAATGGTAGGGAGATCGTAGTGGGACATGAGGGAGAGAAATCAGCAACTCTGTAGGTAGATGCATCATCAAAGGTAATTAGACAGTGTCATGATACAGTTTTTGAAGAATTGCAGAATTGCATAAATATAATTGAATTCAACTGAGACCATAGGCTGTATAAGAGAGAGAGTGAGAGACCTACTTATGCCATCAGAATGAGAGCCAGGAGGAACCAGAGAGATAGAGATAAGAACAGGAAAACAACTCACAACTTCTCTCTCCACCATCCCCTCCCTGTACCCAGAGCTCTTTGTGACGGAGCACGCTCATGTGCGCAAGCTGACTGTCCTGCAGACAGTGTTTGCGCGGCCAATGGAGCGGGAGGGCCTCATGACTCCTGAGGAGGTGGCGGCCATCTTCCCCAGCCTGGATGACATCATCGAGTTGCACTGTGAGTGGCCCAACCAGAGATGTGCACGAGATTCCTATGAAGACATATTATGTGTGCGGATGTATTCAAGAGCAGGCATTTCGTAATCCATAATGCTTTGTGTTTTGCAGATGCTTTCTATGAGAATCTGAAGAAGCTTCGTCAGGAGGATGGCTATATTGTCGATGTCATCTCATCCACACTCCTGAGCAGAGTGAGTAGGGCTCTGCGGTCCCCCTCTTCCTCATTCTGCTCCTCTTCCTCATCACCTCAAGGCTCTTCTGTATCACCCTTCTCCTTCTCTCCTCTCTTATTTATTTTGTCTTTCTTATGGTCTTTCCTCTGCTCTCTCTCTCTCTCTCTCATATATATAGACACACGTACACACCATCTTTGTTTCTCCTCTCAATCTCTCTCTCTCTCTCCCTATCTGTGTGTCTGTCTGTCTGTCTGTCTCTCTCTCTCTCTCTCTCTCTCTCTCTATATATATATATATATATATAGAGAGAGAGAGACAGATAGACAGACAGATAGACAGACAGATAGACAGACAGACAGACAGACAGACAGACAGACAGACAGACAGACAGACAGACAGATAGACAGATAGATAGACAGATAGATAAACAGACAGATAGACAGATAGATAGATAGATAGATCGATCGATAGATACACACACACACGCCATCTTTGTTTCTCTAGTCAGTCTCTCTCTCTCCAGTCTCTGAAAATGATTGCAGTGCTTTTCTCACCACTTTTACAAAGTGTGTTGCTAATACAGTGAATGACGAAAATAAATTCAAACTCTGTCTTTCTGCTTTTCTCTCTTTGCCTCTCTCTCTCTGTCTCACATATTCTCCTTTGTCTCTCTCTCTCTCCATCCATTCTGCTTTCAGTTCAGTGGTTCGGAGGGCGAGTGGTTCCAGAAGCTCACTTCTCGCTTCTGCAGCCACCAGACCTGGGCTCTGGAGCAGATCAAAACCAGACAGAAGAAAGATGTGCGCTTCAACAACTTCATCCAGGTAAAACAGACACACATACACACAGCTGATATAATTGCTTTTATAAGATGAAATCTCAGAGTTCTCCACATAGATGGCAACAATCCAGCCTACTGTTATGCTTTTAGCACTTGCTTGAGACAGAGTTTTGTATGATGAATGATAACAGCTGTGGGACAGATAATAGTACGAATGTATTGTATTAACAAATGTTCTTTAAATGCATGTACAAATGCATGTTCAACTGTGCATGAGTTGGTGCTGTTGGTGATGTTCATGCTTGTGTGTGTGTGTGTGTGTGTGTGTGTGTGTCAGGAAGCTGAGAGCAGGCCCCAGTGCCGGCGTCTGCAGCTAAAGGACATCATCCCCATCGAGATGCAGCGCCTGACCAAGTACCCTCTGCTGCTGGAGAACGTGGCCAAGAGCACGAATCGGGAGGAGGAGCGGCAGAGCATTGAACAGGTGGCCGAGTGCTGCCGCAAGATCCTCAACCACGTCAACGAGGAGGTCAAGAGCATGGAGAATCTGCTGGTGAGTGTGCACACACACACACACACACACTGGGAGTCACACACTCCATGTGCCATGTGAATCAAGAAGGGATTCCACAGTAATATAAGCTGTACACAGAACACTCGTGTAGTATCAGCAGAGTTGGTGAGGTACATTTATGTATTTTTATGTGTACTGTTAGCATTGCAGGAGATGGTTAGCAGACATGCACACACTGGTCTTTATCTCGTCACCCCCCACATATACATACACCTAGCCTGGACTGGACTCTCTTATTGGCTACAAAGCCTTTAGCACCCTATCTGTCTGTCTGTCTATCGAACGTTCAGTCAATCAGCCAGAGCTGAAAGGGACTCGAGAGTGTTTAGAGATACAAAAGTCCAAAACAATGGAAGATTCCCTCCAGGGCTGCTCTGGCCACTCTTCACTTGCAGAAATTTAACCTGTTGCACCTAGTTAATTACATTGTGGTAATCACCTTTATCACCCCCCCACACCCCCCCCCCCCCGTCCAATTCCAGACCTTGAAAGATTACCAGCGCAGGCTTGATACCTCTGGTTTGAAGCCCAGCAATGAGCTCTACACTGAGTACAAGGTGAGTGTGCTGGTCTGCAGAGCTAGGTCACCACATCTGCATTGTTTGTCTCACAGACATATTGGCATGTGGAGACCCAGTCGATCTGTGTTGCTATTTTCTGACTTAATTTGCCCTCATGGTCACTCATCTCTCTCTCTCTCTCTCTCTCTCTGTCTGTCTGTCTCAGGGTATTGACCTGACCGCCAGGAAGATGCTCTATGAAGGACCTCTCGTCTGGAGGGTGACAAAGGAGAAGTTTTCAGGTACCTTTTTTGCATACTTATTATACAACTGATGTTTAGTTAGCCTCCGAGATCAATCATTGACATTGGTCACAAAATGCCATTCACAGTTTATCACTAAAACACACATTTGTCCAACTTTCTCTTTGCATTCATGTTCTTGCCTCTCTCTCCTTTATAATCTCTCTGTCTCTCTCTCTCCCTTTTTCTCTCTCTCTCTCCCTCTCTCTGTCAATTTTGTTCTCTTCATCCATCTATTCTCCTTCTTTGTCTCTTTCCTCTATCCATGACCCCTCTCTTTCTCTTCTCTCTTCCCTTCCTTCTCTCCCCCCCCCTCTCTCTCCTTTTCTCTCTCTTCCTTCTTCCCTCCCTCTCTCTCTCTCTCTCTCTCCCTCCCTCCATCTCTCAGAGGTGCAGTGTGTGTTGCTGGCTGATCTGCTGGTGCTGCTGCAGAAGCAGGATGATAAGATGGTGTTGAAGTGTCAGAGTAAGAGCAACCTGATGCAGGATGGCAAGCAGATGCTCAGCCCCATCATCAAGCTGGAATCCGCCTTTCTCAGGGAGGTGGCCACAGGTGGGTGTGCGTATGTGTGTGCCTGCATGTGGGTGTGCGTGCGTGTGGGTGTGTGGCTGAGGCACCAGTAACACTGTGAATAGATTCTTTGACTTTGACACTTAACCCATTAGACACTCTTAAACTGCTTAATGAATGCAGTATCCCAATGCTCAGCATGTTTTCACACAAGCTACAAATGCACACAGACACACAGACCTCGGCCCGCCTCTCAGTCACTTACTGTGTGTGTCTGTTTTACACCACCTGCGTCTCTCAGATCGCAAGGCCTTCTACGTGATCTTCACTTGGGACAGCGGTGCGCAGATCTACGAGCTGGTGGCCCAGTCCAGCCAGGAGAGGAAGATGTAAGTGGGGGGAGGAGAGGAGGTAGACAGAATAAAGGGATGAAGGAGGGGAGCCTGTTCAGTGTCACCAGTTACATTCAGACAGACACTTTAATTGGCTTTGTTGGCTGTCACTCATGGCGTCCCTGCTTTGCAGTTGGACAGACATGATCAAGTCGGCAGTGGAAAACTTCAAGACCAGCGGAGGAGGCCCAACCCTGGAAAGGGCACGCTTCGGCAGTCTATTCCCAGGCAGTGGTGCTACACCAAGCAGCCCCACAATGTAAGTGTGTGTGTGTGTGTGTGTGTGTGTGTGT
This sequence comes from Tenualosa thibaudeaui, assembly GCA_027481765.1. Lineage (NCBI taxonomy): Eukaryota > Metazoa > Chordata > Actinopteri > Clupeiformes > Clupeidae > Tenualosa > Tenualosa thibaudeaui. The sequence continues at coordinate 8,615,738 of JAIFZK010000019.1, read as the reverse complement.
GTGTGTATGTGTGTGTGTGTGTGTGTAAAGGTATTTCAGATGTGCTATTCCTTTTCATTCTTGTTTCTTCTATACTTTACTTTATACACAGGATAAGAGAAAAAAAAAACTTGATTTGTATCCTCTCTCTCCCTCCCTCCCTCCCTCCCTCCCTCTTTCTTTCAGCAGTTTGCATCCCCCACTGAGCCCAGCAGAGAATGGAGGAGACTCTCTGAAGAACAATGGTAAGAAGTGCCTCCTCACTTTACCCATCTCATTCATAGCACACACACCCTTACCTTCTCTCTCTCTCTCTCTTTCTCCCGCTCCCTCTGTGTCTGTCTTTCTCTCTCTAAAATCAGATGTGTTTCTTTTGGATTTTACAGTTGCCCATACTGGACTGTTATCTATGAAATGTTGTATGAATGTTTCCATCCAAACATCTAATGGCAGGCTGTGTCTGTGTCTGCCCTCAGATCACATTAAGCATTTGCTCCCTGATGAGAAGGCAGGAGACTCCCATGCCTCGCTGATGGAGTTCCTGGCAGCCAATGGTTATGATCCAATAGGGCACAGCAACAACCCACAGGAGAAGATGGCCAGCAAGTCGGTGGAAGAACGTGAGTTGAAGTATACAGAGGAAGTGTGTGTAAACACACACACACACACACACACACACTGCCCTAAAACAAAATGTAAGTGGTTTTGGAATAGTATACATTTTAAAAAATGGCATCATCCCTAGTCATGTCACTGAAGAGGCTACTCGTGGGCAGCATCAGCCTATCAGAAGACTCCCAGGTGGACAGTGAGAACGGAGGGGCGGGGTCTGAGGCCCAGGATGAAGTTGATGGATGCGAAGCACCGGGTATGTTCCTCGGCCATTACCAAGATGAAGCTCAAACTAGACTACCTGCGCTTGTGACCGCAATAACAGACATGGTGTATGCACATGTGTGTGCAGGCCCATTTTTTTGTTTACTATTTTGCTGTACTTTGCTTTTATTTTTATATTTTTTTAAAACCCACTGAGCTAGCTGTGTATGCATGAAATGGCCTAAATAAATAATTTTGCCTTGCCTTGCCCTTAGTTCCAGAGGAGACCAATTCTGAAGGAGGGGCTGAGGAAGAAGGGATGAAGAAGGAGGAGGAGGAGGAGGGCGGGATCAGCGCTCCCATTGTGCTGTCACAGGAGCGCATGCAGGAGGTGCGGCATAGGTTGGAGAGCCTGGAGGACAAGCTGAGGAAGCTGCAGGTGAGGAAGAGCAGGTAGCAGGAGGAGGAGGAGGCACACCCTTAGGGCCTCCAAACACCAGCTCTGACAAAGTGTCATTCACTTATTTATTTAGATTCCATTGTTTTCAGTACAACCCTGCGCACCTGCTCCGAAGTCTGTCACTATTGTCTCTTGGTTACTATTCCAAAAATCCATTGGTGATTCCACAGGCTTTCTTGCTCTATTCTCTGGGAGCCCTGTGCCATGGGAGTGTGGTTTCAAACTAAATTGTCACATTCGAAATAATGTTTGAACTGCCGTGTGGAGGTCCTTGCAATGGAGCCCCACTCTTAGGGAAGTGAGATTTGAGAGAACGGCACGGCGGTCGTAGAAAAAAAGAGGGTAACTGGCATGCATATATTTGTGAGGAAGTGAGAGGAGTTCTCGAAATAAGTGACCAACGACCTGCAGATCAGTGCTGTTGTTTGAGGGGGGGGATGAAGGAGAACTGCACATAATTGCTGGCTCAAGACAGTCCAGTGGGACACGAAATGGAAGCAAAAACGAGTAAAATGTCATCACAGGTTTTTGAATAAAAAGAGCTGGGGCACTGAATGTGCGTGTGCTTTGCAGAGTCTTGAAGATGCCCACCACAAGTTGCAGGAGCTGCTTACTAAGTTTTCCCTCCAGAGAGGGAACTACCAGTGAAACGCCCCCTGCTGGACACCAGGTGAAACAGTCCTCCTGTCATTTCACCTAATGTTGTCTGTGGACACTTCTGCAAACTTTTGAGTTGTGTTAATTAGTTTCTTTTATTAATTTCTTAATGCTGTAAAAGAGGTCTAACTATTCCTTCCACCTTTATTTCTCCCTAGGACTCTCCAGGATCACACCGTGTGCTGGATCTGAATGCAAGAGACACATTTTTGGGGGGAGGGATTCATTAATGCTGCCATTAATTAATACCTGCTCTCTCGGCCTTCAACTGCTTACATTTCTGTGAGGATCGTCTAGGCTGAAGTACTGTACACCAGGGCAGCAGTGTAGGAATGAGTGAGTGTGTGTTTGTGTGCATGTGTGTGTGTGTGTATGTGTATGAGAGTAAAAGGAACAGAGACGTGTGAACAGGTGCCAAAGAGTGTTTTAAAAGGTTAATTATTACAGAGACAAAAACTGCCTTCACGGATCAAGACCCCCACCCCCCACCCCACAGTGACACACATGCACCGTTACACACCACCCCTTCCCCTGCCAAAAGACACGGAATGCGGAACACCGAGTGATTGGCGTAGCCATCCAGACGCGAAGCTGTTTATGCATGCAAAACAAGAGATGCTTGAAGCCACTCAAAGGCGGCTGTTTACCGAGATGTGCAAGGAGCATGCCAGTCACTCCGCATAATTTACATATGCTGTAGCGTCAGGAGAGGCCCCAGAGAGACTGCTCAGAAATCATGCATATGTTATTTATTTCAGTTAGCATTCCTCACTTCAGTCAAATGTATGTTTTTGGGGGTTTTTTGGTTGTTTTTTCTTTCCTTCCTAAGAAAGGCATGCTTACTAATTTGGTAGGTGTTTTTGGCTTGTCCCGTTTAAAAGCCCCCCCCCTCCCCCCATCTTTCTCACTTTTTATACAAGTCGTTATTTCTATAACAGTGGCCAAAATGTAAGTCAATGAGTGCACCTTTGTGTTTGTTTGCTATGGGTTGGGCTGAACAAGGGGGTATTTATTCCCGAGAAATTGTTGAGTGTTTGGCCTTTTGGTGTGACTGTGTGACTGACTCAGAATTAGTCGGGCATGACATTTGTTTGCCAGAGAGTTCAGGTTTAGTCTTTAGTCTAACCTGTAGATGTTAAATGAATTGGGAAGTTGACGGTGGCTTGGAGTTGAGGGAGATCAGAGATGGAGAGATCACGAACGGGTGAGAGAGACGTCGCATGACTAGCAGAAGGAACGGAAGAGGGAATTTGATTTGACAAGTTAACAACAAAAAGGCTTTCAGAGATGAAGAGATCTATAGAGGGATACACGTGCTGTGAATGAGGTGTGACAAAGCAAGTTATCTGTTACATTGTGATACGCTGATATACAGACACACACACACACAAAGATACACACGCAGGTGCATGTCATGTTGTCCTAAGGCAGTCATACAGGTCACACCAGCTGGCATACTGAGTGCAGAGGAAGGCACACCTTGAACCTGTTTTAAATGTTTGGTTGTGAGTAAATCAGTGTGTGTGTGTGTGAGAGAGAGAGAGTGTATGAGAGTGACAACACCAGCCTTTTTTGTAGATACTGAGGGAGTGGTTGTACTATAGTGAAGGGGGGCATCTTAGTTTGGTATGCTGTTAAAGCGCTGAGTTATTATTCAGAAATAAGTAGTGTTTTATAAATATGGGTATGTTGTGTTAGCTCACCATTTTTTTCCAACTTTTTTGTTCTATTAGTTTTCTGGAATTGATTGTAATTATTTTTTTTTTTTTAAAGACGTTTTGAAGCAGTGTACTGTTCGATTTCAGATGATCAGGACCAAAGAGGAAGAGCTATCATTAACTATAGGCCTGTCTGAATGTCTCCTATAAACACACACACATGCACACCCGTCACAGATAGACGAAACTGAGAAAGACTCACGCACATCTGCTGGTAACCCCTTAGGCCTCAGAGAGCATCCTCACCACCCCCACCCCGCGTCCTCTCCTAGGAAAGGCTCAAGGCTCTTCTCCTAATCTAGCTGGACAGCAGGCAGAGATGGCACAATCACAGACTCTCAGATGTATTGGCCTACACTGTCAACCGGCAAAAACTAAACAAGCAATCCAGTGCAACACAGAACCGACAATTGCAAAATGGATCACTATTGTACTGTAATCTGACTGCTCCTCATAGTTTGGACGACTTGTGTTGACCTGATAGGTGTGCTCCTCAAGCAAACCTGTATTTTGTCTCCTGTAGTTCTGTAAACCACAGAGATTCTCTGAGGTGATTCACCCCAGGCATCGAACTGAACTGTTGCATCTTTTTTAGAGATTTCATTGGCTAGAGCAGAGGAAACCAGTCGTTTCACTTGCTGCTGTGGTAGTTGCCCAATGACATGCAATTATACAGTGATACCTAGTGACCATGCATCATTGCATGCATTTAGAAAATATCAATCATTTTCTTCTACCATCAATTGTTACCACCCTCTCTCTCTCTCCCTCTCTCCCTCCCCTTCTCTCCCTCTCCCCCTAATGTTGGGAGTCTCTCTACCTTGTGGTGATGAAGGTCTCCAGTGTAGATCCATCTGTTTATCTCTGTCGTTTTTCCTTTTTCATGTAGGTACACCTAGGTTGTCTCAGTGCCTCTAACTCCCACCCACCCCCTCCACACACACACACACACACACACACACAAACAAACACACACACACACACACATATCATATAGCCTGTTCTGTCACTTTCCAGATTTCTTTAAGCATTTAGATTGTTAGTTCATTATGTTGATAGATTGAGAGGGTGTATTTGTGTGTTTCCTTCTGTATGGTAGCATGCTTCATCCTGAAAAAAAAATTAATTATGTACTATGCATTTCTCACGAGAGAGAGAAAGACTTCAGGATGCCCTGGATTAAACAGAGTCAATTCGTTCTCAGTGTTGAATTCAGTGACAACCTGGAATATTTAGTCTGTGGACCAGGGCCTACTCCAGTCTCTCTCCAGAAGGCTGATTTTGTGGCCCATATTTAGTGCCAGTTTGGGGACTTTCTCGTTTAGTTTCTTTTCTCTCCTGTCTGATATCTGAAAATCTTTTTGTTTCTGCACATAATTAAGAACAACCCAAGCCTCAGTTATTTTACCTGCCTACCTACCTTTCACTCTTTTGAGCCCTCAGTTGCTCCCAAATCTAGCAGAGAAAAACGCCAAAAAAGAAAAAAGTAAAACAGCGTAGCTGTGTATATAAATGTATTTATAGAGAAAGGTGCCTTTTTTATGACAATCAAGCCTTTGTATTCCCTTTCCCTAAAGATTGTTTCCCCAGTATAACTGGCAGGGGGCCCACACAATGCTTCAGATGTAAAGATATATTATGACCAACCAGCATGCCAACGCTAGCCATTTAGCCATTAGCATCAGAGCCTAATTGCTGTCTGTAGCTCCATTTCCAGCTCAGGGGTGATGTGCATTGCCACACCCGCTTTAACACACTGTGTTAAAGTCAAGGGGTTGGTTATGTTTCAGGCAACCATGCAGCACCAGTATATAAATATATACATATATATATATATATATATATATATGAAATGAATATGCAAGAACTATACTGTGTATTTGGGCTTTTGATTTTATTCTATGAAAGGGTTTTTAATTATGTATACTTCAGAAAAAAATGAGGTACGATTTTTTTTTTTTTTTTTTTGTAATTATTGTTATTAGTTTCTTTTTTTTAATAAATGAAAAAAGGTCACTTGGGCTTGCGCTCTTTTTTCACATATCAGTGTGTATACATGTCCATCTTCTCACATCTACACAGTTTATAAGATTTGTTCTTTATCCAGCCTTACTTGTGTTGGTGTGAAAAGTTTGAGAAGTCACAATAATGTGCTCTTAAGAAAGAAGGTAGAGAAGCTGCCTTCAGCCTTGCCTTTTCAGTGCACTACCAGGATGATGAATACCCACCTTTTGTGAGTCTCTCAGAAGGCAAAAAGACACTGGATCAAGAGCAAATGATAAACAACTTTCAGCACTTTTTTTCAAAACAGTTTAATTTGGAACAAAGTGATCCAGATTTGTAAATCCTATGTTTGTGTCAAGGATTACTTTTGATCAACTGGTCCCTGATCACAGATAGCAAAACATCCAAATCCAGATCACTTTGATCCGGATTAAGCAGTTTTGAAAAACTGGGCCCTGGTCTCCAGGAGCAGTTTTCATCTGTATGGCTTCAACTGTAAGTGCAGATGGAGGGGCGGTGACACCAGTCAACCTTGTCTCCTGTTGAACTAAACATACACACAGACACTAAAACACACACTCAGTTCCTTCAAGACACTCCGAAAGGAAGCCTTTGACTTTCATCATCTGGATATTGCAAACATTTGAAGGGTAAGACACTTTATTTTGAGATTTTACTTGTTTAAGGACAGGAAATCTATCACCCATTTAGTTTGATGATGCATGAACGTGATTTACAGTTTATGATCTGAAAGGAGAGGACAAGACTCATACCTTGAGTAACATGTGTGTGTGTGTGTGTGTGTGTGTGTGTGTGTGTGTGTGCGTGCGTGCGTGCGTGCGTGCGTGCGTGCGTGCGTGCGTGCGGACGGACTGCTCACTACTAGGGGTGTGAGAGGAAGAGAACAGTACAGAAGATGGATATGTCAGGTGTTTTTCTCCTTTGTGTTTGTACAGGTAAGGAACTAACCACTTACTGTGTGCGTGTGTGCAATTACCCACTCTGTATTTAGTGTCTCTAAAATCATCAAAAATAATTCACAACCCTCTGGTGGTGTAAACAAGTGGGCCATGGCCGTTATTTTACTGTTCCGTCTCAGTGGAGCTCATTTCCCCTCAAAGCGTCTGTGAATCATTTCTACTTCCTTCTCAAAGCTGCTGATGAAATATTTTAGTCGATACTAAGGACGTAATATTGACCTGAATCTGCATTATCTGTAACTCCAGTGCAAATTCTTGTGGTGCATCTCAACATTCTTGAATCTTGCAGTTGATTCTCATACTTTTAGCACACAGAGATCTTCCTTTTCTTATGAGATATAGGGGATATGCCACAGTGATTTCCGTTCTTCCTGTATTCACTTCACTTTAATAAACTTACATATATACACACATACTAACCCGGTGCAATGGGCTGCCTGCTACAGTGGCGCATAGGGAGCAGTGAGGGGTTAGGTGCCTTGCTCAAGGGCACTTCAGCCATGGTCTACTGATCCAACTAGCAAGGCAAGTCCAAAGCTGACTTAAAATCCCAAATTGACATTGACTTTGTATAACCCAAAAATGCAGTTCTGTCTGTCAGTGTTTAATGCTTGCTTTTATTTCAACCTTCAATCACTTTTGGAAACTTTTTTTGGTTTACATAAACCATGTGACCAACAGAATGTTTGCACCACAGTTGCTGCAACTCTCTCTGTCTCTCTCTCTCTCTGGTGCTGGATGAGTAAAAATATATTTTCTTGCATATTTTTCCAGATATATCAATACTGATGAGAATGTTGGTGTTTTTTTTTCCTCCAGTGGCCCCCTTTGTATTTCCACCTATCTTTGCATGTGACCTAAACCTCCAGGTCCAATTGCATGCGGATCATCCCTCAATCCGTATACCGGTGAATGATAAAGCTTCCTTGAAGTGCTGCTATAAGCCTGTGCGTCCCACCAGTGCAGCTAGCCAAAGATGGGTTATCCGCTTTCTAAAGGACAACATCATCACCATCCCAGAGCCGGTGTATCCTAGCCCCCGGGTGACCATGCAGAACTTGAACAAGAAGCATGGGTTTGTGTGCCACCAGCTGAATCTGACTGAGGCACAGCTCAATGATACGGGCTTCTATCAGTGCCTTTTCCAAAACGGCCAAAGCTGCCGGTACTCTCACGGCACCTACCTGCAGGTCTACAGTGAGTTGAAAGCCCCTTGATTAGCTTGGGTGCTGTTTGCCACTATTCTCTCTCTCTCTGTCTATCTCTATCTCTCTCTCTCTTATTGTAATACGTACAATAATACTTATTAAAGTGGATAAAGTGGATTTTAAGCAAGGTATAATGAGGTGACATAACATATTGAAACACAACAGTTACACAAATGGAGAAAAGAAAAGTTCTCCTTTTCCCTCTCTGTCCTACACTCACCACTCTTGAGCCTGTTACCAGTGTTGTCCAGTCAGACAAGTTATGTTTGTATGTTTATGTGTTCATGCACAAGGACTTGTATTAAAGTACAAAGCTCAACATGCACACTCGCTAAATGAGCGCATTATGATGTAATTCTCAAGTGAATTTAATGTCTCTGACTAAATTCCATTTGCAGCCACAGAGTAAGTTCTGTTTCATACCATTTTGTCACATGATGGGACTTTATACATGTAAAGCCTATGCTTTGTTTTCTTCATGGTTTGGTGTTGATGTCATCGTTGCACAAGACTTCATAAGACCAAACTAAAATCAAAGAATGGTGAGAATGGTGGCTGTTACATAGTGCTGGCACACAATAAATAGCTAAAATTTACATATCTCTCTTCTTTTAAAGGAACAAAGCAGTTTGCCTCTGATGTCTTTCTCTCAAATTTCCCTTTTTTGTGACGGCTTGGAAAGTCGCCCTAAATAAATAAGTAAAGTATCTGAACGAATATGGTTCAAATACATTCTTGTCACAAGTTTAGTGGGTGCCTTGTGACACCAATCTGCACGCTATATGTGTCTGGCAGCCGGGTCCTGCTGTTACTCTCTGGCTGTGCTGCAGAAAGGAACTGGAAAAAAGGTTTGTCCTTGGGTCTCTGCCACAAGTCTGTGTCTAACAGAATGTTTACATCCCTCAGGTCCCTTACAGCGAACCCTGGATATCAGTGAGCGCTGGAAAAATAGCATCATCACTATTGAGGGTGTATTGTTGCTTTTCGCTGTGTTGATTCCTGGCATCTGTCAGCTGGGAAAGGTAGCTACAAATAGACAGACCAAAGTCAAATCTCTCCCTTGTCAGTTGAATCAAGCAAGGCAAGAACATGTCAGAGTTTCTTGTGTGGATGAAATGTTTTATTGTGTCCTTTACAGACAAAGAGACTTACACAGTTGAATAAGAAAAAAGAGAAGGAGGAAGAGAATATCTATGAAGTAAGTCCACCTCTTCTCTTTATCTTTGGCCACTCTTGGGAAGATCTTGTGCTTTTTGTTTCTAATAACTGATATGTGTATCTTCACTCAGTGGGTGCAGATGAGCTAGTCTGACATTTGTAAAAATCTTTCCCATGACAGGGGCTGAACCTGGACGACTGCAACTCTACTTACCACCAAATTCAAAGAACCAACAGACATGGGCCGTACCAGGACGTGGCCAATACGGTTGAGGATGACATTCAGTTTGAGAAGCCATGAAAGAACTGACTGTGTGCCAACTGTGTGTATATTTGTGTATGTCTGTGTGTGGTAAACCCAGACAAAACTGCTTGCAAATCTGAAGTCGCTCTGCTGGACAATTTGGAGCCTATTTTCAAAACACCAGGAGATTTTAAAAAATCCAGGAGTGCTTATCCAGCATGGGACCGGCTTTATTTGATGCACAACCAGCGATGTGTGTGTACATGGTTAAACTATGGACATGTATTTTCTTAAAATTGAGCAAAACAGCTGGTGTCATAAGTTTGGTTTACATGAAACCTGCATTGCATTGCTGCACTTCAGAAAGGCTTGTTGTTTACCATTTACTGCTTCAGTTCAACTTTAAATTTCATGCTGGTTACACCCCTGGAATAAAGAATGGATGTGAATGACTCAACTCTGAGCAGCCATTCATTAAGATAAATCAAATCAGATAAAGATGCAGACTACAAAACAGTTCCTGCCACCTTTATGTCAAAATTATGGAATCTCATACATTAATGGATGCCATATGGAATAAAATACAATTACTAGAGTGATTATAATATAACAGTTTATGTTTCAGATTTTGTTCCATTATTATTATTATTATTATTATTATTATTATTATTGTTGTTGTTGTTGTTGTTATAGACCTCTGTTAGACTATAATGTTTGTTAGTTGTTTGAAGTGATAGGGTTATATTTTTGTTTCCTTGGACCATATTATCTGTTTTTACTAAGTTCTCTGATGGACTTTGATGGAGTTTTAATCTGAAAAGGTCTTGTGTAAGGCATTCGTAAAGCTACAGAATCTTCTCTTTATGTCTTTATGTGGAAATTCATTATCAATAAATAAGTTAGTATAGTCATATTAGTTCTATGTGAATATTTGATAAATGTATTATTGTGTATCATGTAGGCTCACCTGACCCATTACAAAAAGTGCAAACGTGCATCTCACAGGCTGCCTGATGGACTGCACAGTTTAGTGGCAGCTGAAGAACATTATTGACCCCGCCCCACACACACACACACAATCTTTTCATATAGTTGATATGTCTAGCCGTCTAGCCTGTAGAATACTTGTATTACACTTCTGTGATAATCTGTAGTCGTCTATACCTTTTGAATAGGCTCCCTCTTCACAGCGTTCCTATAGAAGTGTCTTCGCACATGCTATGCCCACTCCTATGCCCAATCCTATTTCTATACGACTAAAATCATGGACGTATACCGTCATAGACCTAATAGGCCTCAGGAGACCTACAAGGACTTTATGGCAAGGAGTTATGGCATTAGGCTTCAAGTTTAAAGTTTCAATGCATGCATGCCTATTGCATTTTTCAGTAGGTGCACTTACGCCAGGATTATGACAACCTTGTTTACAGTGTGTTGCGTGCTTGAGGGCACCCAGAGCCAGCCTTGCAATAGTGGGCGTTTCCCTCTTCAGAGGAAGAATTCGATTGGATTGTCAACGTTATGCAATCCGCATATTGGCTGTGCGTTGGGCTGTAGGTGTGGCCAGAGAATGGCTAGCTTTCAGGTGCGACTACTACGGTGGATCAGAAAGACAGAATGAGTACTGTATTTGGAAAGATGGCGTCGGGCAAGAAAACTGAAAGCGGCAAGCATGAACAAGGTCTGAATAGAAGACGATCATCAAAACGCAATAAGGAAGGTCCCATAGGTAAATCCTTAATTTAAACAAACTGACACTATTGTGTCTGGGATATGTTGGTGAAAACTGTTGCACTCGAACTTTGTGATCAATGACCAATACTGGCTAGCTAGCGAGCTAGCAATGCACTGGTACCCAAACATTATTCCGGGGACTTGTGACTGTACCCGTAATAAAGGTCTGGCAACATCGTATGTTAGCTATACTTCACGTCCTTTTGCCGTACCCACGACGCTTTTTCTGATTGAAAAAATCGCAGTGGGAATGTAACATACATTGTCAGTAGGCTAGGCTCGTAATGTTGCCACTGACAAAAAGTAGGCTACCCTAAATGTTTTTAATACTCATTGTTTGTAGCCTAGTTGTGTGTCAGCATCTATTGCTTTGAAGAGGAAGCTGCAAAGTGTAAGCTCTAATGAGTGTCTCGGCAAGGCAGTTTGTTTATATTATGAGTGTCCCAGCCAATTATGGATAACTGGAATAATATGATTAACGCTTAGCCATGTATAGTAGGTGCCTCCGGACGCGAGCGTTATGCCGGTTAAGGAGTTGCATTAACGCTGTTCCGTTGAAAAGGTTACATTTATATGTATAGTATATATTGTGCACATCACGAGACTGGGCTGCATGTAACGTTAACAGAGGTCGCAACCCTGCTACATGTAGAAAGGGACCGGTGTTATGGATCCTCTGAGGGTGTCTGCTAACAAGATGAAATGGTATAATTTGACATGAAAACAAAGGCCTTCTGAAGAGGCATAGGGTCACGTTAGCCGAGATTTACGACGTTGTCGTTTCAGGGTCACAGCAGCAGTAGCCTAAACAAGGTAAAATTGCGGCTCTTTTGTGATGGCTGGCTGGTTGGCTTTAAAGCTACACATGATAGAATCCGTGATACAGAACCAAAATGCCAGCTCAAACAAGACCATTAATTGGACGTGATAGCGTCATAATCTTTATCTGGCACCCCAAGAAGATTCATAAGATATGTTGCCTCGGCCCATGCATTGCTGAAATGACTCGCACTGTAATAGTAACATGCAGTATTGATTACCCGAATGGAATTTTTACCGAAATAGAGATCAGTGGCTTCTCCCAGTTACTGAGGTTAACTAGCAATCCTGCTTTGTCGTATAGGCCCCCTGGACACTTGAACCAGAGATCACTAGCTAAATTAGCTTTTCTGGTCAGGCTGAAGGTCTGGAGATTTGTCTGTTTGATTGGAAGGAAATGTTAGGGATGTGTCCTGCTGGGAGGGACGGGCGTGGTATTGTTCCTTGCTTCCTGTTGATGTAATGTAAAGGATGTAATGTTTTTTTCCTGTCAAGTTCAGGGTACAGCCTGACATAAGATGAACAAGAGATCTGAGCATTTCTGACCAACCAGTCATCAGCTGAATAATACGTAATAAATACGTAATAGTCCAGGCAGGCTTGTTTGACATGGTTGTCTGGCTGACAGGCTAACTCAACGGCACTTCAAAGACCCCATATAAGCAGCATCACAGATCTTTGCCAGATGAAAAAAGTCTCATTGCTCTGCAGCATGCATTCCTTTTAGCCAGCCATCCATCTCAAATGAGCCCATCGCTGTTTATCTATGTTGCTTTAAACAGACTATAATCAGCCATCTCAAATTAGCCTAGAGCCTATTGCTAATTATCTATGTTGCTAAGCCAGCCATCTCAAACGAGCCTGTTGCAGTTTATCCATGTTGCTTTATGCAGACTCTTAAGTCAGCCAGCCAGCTATCGCAAACCAGCCCATCACTATTTAACTATGTTGCTTTATACAGACTCTTAAGGAATATATCCCATTGGCTGGGTGATGCTGATCTCATTACATGACTATTAAAACGCACAGTAGACAACTTCCAAAATTCAACTCTTGGCCATGGCTTCACATAAACTGTGAGCTGATTGCCGTACCGCAATACAATACTACATAATTTCTACAACTTTTAGCTACCATTGGTCTATTGTACTGTGTCTTTACAAGGATGGGAATGAGATTGAGTGGGCAACATTATGGTGTGCTATTGCCCACTCCAGAAACCTGTTTCAGACAACTTGGGTTCAAAGTGTCAGTTATGCCTATGACTTTTCTTTCATGATGAAGTCAGCTGATTTTAGTGTAAGTATTCCTGGGGCTGTTAGGCTTAACTGTGCTAAATTTACTATACCTCAGGGGGTATTGCAGAACATTTGTGGAATATTGACACAAACCAGATGTCCTGTTTTTTTCCCTCTACTGTGTCACAAACATGTTCAAGAAGTTCAACAAGTTCAGGCTTGACAGCAATATATGAAGTGCCTCAAGCTATATTCATACTTAAATCCAATGAATCCAATTAAATGGTTAAAAGTGTGTAATTGTTCCCTCTTGCCAGCCGATGCTGTGAAGCAGTGGCAACTCTGAGTTCAGAAGAGGAACAACAACACAGGACGTGAAGCCGCACTGTACAGCACACAAGAGCCAAAGTGCATTTTTTTTCAACCCTGCTTAACCCTTATAAGTGTTACATGGAGAACAAAACTAAAACTAGATTAGACAGACCTACACTACAGAGTATAATATCTTCTTTGTAACTACACTGGATGCGTTATGGAAGCATTAAGTCAAATCACATAAAAATTAAATTGAAAAGACTGGGAATTCTTTTTTTAGAATGTTCGCTGCGCAGCCTGGTCTGGTGTAGCCAGTTCCATTGATTATAGCGGAAGCTAATTGTTACGGCAGATACGTCTTTGACTTAACACATCCAGTGTAGCCTCCCTGTCAGCCTAATGTATTTGGATTGGCCATTTGGATGGTGTAACAGTTAGGCTAAGTTTGAATATCATCATCTGTAAATGATTATCTTTATCACTTTTCCCTGTGTTCTATGTGACACATCAGCAGTTCTCATGTAGACAGCAGACTGTAGACTAGATGAATGCTGTAACACATTCCTACTTTTTTATACTGTTCATCAGCACCTCTACAGAACATGTCCCAATAAATCCTGGAACTTACTTTTGATGGTAAGTTACAATACCAATAATTGTATGTGTCTAGACTAGAGCGTTCTCAACCTTTATTTAGGCTGCAAGACTTATAGTGCCTTAGAAGCTCTCCACCTATGCTCTTACAAGAGGTGGTTTGGTTAGCAGCTTCCTCTAGTGTAGTGTCTGAGTTGTAGTGACCCTTACCACCAGCCATGCTATTAAGACAAATCTTCCCTGTTCTCATGATCTGGTTGAACTCAAATAGAATGGTATGGTGTTCAAAATGCAGTTCCATCAGATCAAAACACTACACATTTTTTTGCCCAATTTGGCCATTTTTCGAGTTTCTTGACATTTTCATCTGTATTTTGGATTAACTTGACCATAAAGCAACTTACTTACATACTCAACACAATCATTAGTTTATTTTGTTTTCGCATGTTAGGCTTGGGAAATGTAAGAGAAGACCAGGTGGTCAGGGAGGGGTTCCAAAGTTTTTTTGTTGCTGTTTTTTGCGGTCTGCATGATATGACTCTCAGCCTCACAACAAGGACAGGGCCTAGGTTTAATGGGACAGAGTGAAGAGCTTAACATGTGATCTCTGTGACACCAACAGAGCCACACATATATAAAACAAAACAAGACTCACATTCACAATTGAATTGAGAGAATTCAACTCTGCACATAAACAAAGTGCTGAGTTAAATCATGAGGAAGGGATCTGCCAATTAGGGTGAAGGTGACTGGCAGCCCCATGGCCAGCAACCAATGAAAACCAAGGTTACTGGAGTTGCCCCCAAGTCAGGGACGAACCGTGGAAATTGGGTCTTGGGGAACATATCTGACAGTTTGGATCATAACAAACAATAGCTTCCACACCAACAGTACACAGTGTACTTGACTTGCTGTGTGTGTGTGTGTGTGTGTGTGTGTGTGTGTGTGTCCATGCCTAAGTGCGTGGGTGAGAAGACAAACCAGTGGTGCAAAGGGACTGGTGGTATGTGGGTGAAACGGCCATGCTCTCTGGAAAGTACTGTCTTTGGGCAAAAGGAGAAGTGGAGGGAGGGTGAGAGAGGGGGAGAAAGGAAGGAATGAAAAAACCCAGAGAGCAGATGAGTAAAAGTGCTATAACACGACACAGTTTGTGCAGAGTTCAGAAGGGAACCAAGAGGGTTGGTTCACATATGATGGAGAGAGATAGAGGGAGGGAGCGTAAGAGAGAGTCCAATCACAATAGCCCATCTCCCCTTTCTTCCCTATCCCCCCCCCATTGTCTCTCTTTCTCTGTCTGTTCATCCCTCTCTCAGTCGGTTTCGGTCTGGCTCTCTGACTGGCTGTGGAGAGACGACCACAGAACAAGGACAACAAGCATGAGTGTCGACACGGAGGGTAAAGGAAAGGAGATATCTCCTCTCTTTCGTCTTTGACTTTTGGCTGGTGTGCTCTGCTCTGCAGTGCATGGCGCTCCCCCGCCCTCCTCAACCCCATGTCTCTCTGTTGTATTCTCCTGTTCTATTTATTCCTCTCAGGGTGTCCTTCTTCAGTCGCTTTTATTTACACTTTCATTTATTCACTCTCCCTTTCTCTCTCTCTTATTGCTGATGATGGTATTCTGTTTAAATAGTGAAATGGGTTTATGTGCCATAAAGTTGTGTATATATTATATATATATTTTTTTTTCACTTTCTCTGTTTTTCACTCTTTCCTATACATTCTGTCTTTGATCTATAACCTGTTGGTGCTCCTGTCCTGAGAGTCTGTAGCTGTGAAGCAGGTGGCGGTAGCTTGCTAGTTGGGTGGCTTGTGGCTTTGCTGTTTGATTGAATGTATTATTGATGACCTCTCGTGCATCTTTGATGTGGCAAGAGCAAGTTTCCCAGGTGTGTGTGTGTGTGCCCCTCAACAGCAGTGACTGTGGTGTGTGTGTGTGTGTGTGGGGGGGGGTCTTTCTATACTTCATGCAAAAAGAGATCCTGCTCAGTACCTAGTTGCACTATTTCTGTCACAAAATCAGTCCCCTACTTTTCTGGAGTTTTGTGGGATTTTAAGATCAAGTTTGTGAGTTTCTGTGTGTCTCTCTCTACCTGTCTGCCTTTCTTTTAGCACTGGGTTGGTATCCATTTGTCATTCCTACCCTGGCATATTTGACCGTTGGTCAAGAGGTGCGTTGTGCAGGGCACTATTTTGGTTGGTATGCAAGGTCTGGCACTAACTGCTTTTGTTATTTTAGTGACATGGCAGAGAGGGTGTCTACACTTCTTGTGCCGTGACCTGAAAATGAGGTGTGGGAGGTATGTGTGGGATCTCTTGTTACAAAAGAAGATACCATGAAAAAATTGAGTTGTTCAAGGCAAAGTCTGCTCGTGGTACATCATTACCAGTCTCAAAAAAATCGGGGTCTCAGTGCAACATGCGACTGTGTGTTTCAGAGTTGAGGAGAGTTTACAGGGAGTTTCGCCCTTAATATCTGGAATAAACTCAATCACATGGACAGGAAACATGGAAAACAGGAAACATGGACAGTGTGTGTGTGTGTGTGTGTGTGTGTGTGAGAGGGAAAAGTTTTTAGAGAGCCAGCAGCTGCTAGTAGGCTGGTTGTGTAATGGGATCAGGGTTTTGGGCAGGGTGGTGGATCAGGGAGTCGGAAGTTTGGTGTTCGGGGGCACATGGCTGTGTTGTGCCAGTGCTCTCTGATAATCCTCTTGCCCACAGCAGAAACTTAACTGGAGAGATCCATGATCGCCAACAACCTGCATTTCTGTTGTATAGAACATAGGTGTGTGTGTGTGTGTGTGTGTGTGTGTGTGTGTGTGTGTGTGTGTGTGTGTGTGTGTGTGTGTGTGTGTGTGTGTGTGTGTGTGTGTGTGTGTGTGTGTGTGTGTGTGTGTGTGTGTGTGTGTGTGTGTGTGTGTGTGTGTGCGCGCGCAAGTGTAGGCAAAGCCATTGGTCTACATGATCTCATGATGTACTGCTTTACATAGATTATGCAAGGTTTTACTGTGTGTGTGTGTGTGTGTGTGTGTGTGTTTGTGTGTTTGTGGCTGGCTGTGTGTTCTGTGTGTGCAAGTCTAGGCAAAGCTCTAAGTCTAGGCATGCTTCACGAGGTTATACTGTTGTGTGTGTGTGTGTGTGTGTGTTTGGGGAATGGCCCTCAGTTTTCATAATGGTACCCTCACGATCCCAGAGTGCTGTTGTGCAATTATAATCTTGTGGGTTTTATCTTGGCTTTGAAGGAAGGTTGTTGTTTGTTTATATCTGTAAAGGTTCCTTGTTTGGGCCCACCACAGTGAAATTCTTGTTATGCTTCTGTTGCAAATTGTGGGATAGTACTGATAGTCACAGGGCCTATTTGTGGCAGTATCTCCCATTTGACAACTGATGATCTGTAACATTGTGACTTTTTAAATGTTAAATGATTTAGTTTTTCCCTATCGTCTGAAAGTGACTGAAGATTTATTTACGCCATGTCTCAGACAGACTACTATACCAGAAGCCTGTTTAATGCCTGAACTGACATTATGTCTGTCAAACGTATATGTGAATTCCTAGCATATTTAGCCTATCACTGCCTAAAAACCTGCTCTGCATCAGGTCAGAGATACCCACCTTAGCCTGAGTGTTTTTTGAAGGGCATGAAGCTATTTATTTGCGAATGGTCTTGGACCAAAGCTGGTTCCAGTTTATTAGGTTAAAAATAAATAGAAATATTTCCTGGTGACAGAGTAGTAAGTCCTGAAATGGCCTTCAGTGAGCTTCTTGCTGTAAACTTCCCTCTTGCTGTCTGAGTAAGACTAAGTCTGATTATTTTGGTTTTGTGTGGGCAGCTTTTTTTCTTTCATGAATGCGCGCATGCACACACACACACACACACACACACACACACACACGTGCATATGTTAAAGCACAAATGTTCACTCGCACGTTGTAAGGGTTGATCTTTTCCAGTAAAAGTTAATGACAAAAATACTAATTTCTGTATCCAAACCCCACATCAATCTTTCACCTCTCTCTCTCTGTCTCTCTCTCCACCAATCTCTCCAAGTGCTTACAATGCACTGGAATGGATATGGTGATGAAATTTGTACCCACAAGGCCAGTCCATTGCTCAGATCAGACGGCATTGGTGCTGTACTGACCAAGCAACGTGCAAGAGGAAAGACACACATAGACACACACATGCACACACACGCACACACACACAAACACACAAATACCTGATGCCTGTTAATTTGAGGCATTCTACTGTATATAGTACTAGTCTGGCCAGTGATGACTGGGCGTTGGGCCCTCAGGGGAAGAATGATGTGTCGTGGGAAGAGGCAATGTGCGGAAACGATGGAAGCTGAGAGAGAGGGAAAACGAGACAGAGGTGGAGTTGGGGGGGGGGGGGGGGGGGGTATTTGGGGTAAAGTGCATGGGTGGCGGGTATCTGGAGGGGTAACAGATGATGCAACCAGACTAGAAGAGATGAGGAAATCAGACCTGTGACCAAAGGAGAAATGAAAACACACACAAACACACAGACACACGCACACAGTCACACAGTCACAAGTGCCCATGCACACAACAGAAGCACAGACAAGATGGAGGTTTTTGAGCTTAGTCATGCTGGGTGGGTGTACGTGTGGGAGCATGCATGTAGACAGACAAACTGAAGAGGACCCAGAGTTTTTGATGAAGAATCTCTCTCTCTATCTCTCTCTCTCTGTTCTTTTTTCTCACACGTTCTCTCTCTTTCTCTTTCCCTCCCTCCCTCTCTCAGATTTCAGATAGGAAGCTGCAGTGTAGACTGTCGCATCACAGTAGTGGGAGACAAGTGGGGAGAGTGTGTGTGTGTGTGTGTGTGTGTGTGTGTGTGTGTGTGTGTGTGTGTGTGTGTGTGTGTGTGTGTTGGGGAAAGACTCTTGGGGAAGGGAAAGACTGTTGAGAAAATGACTCTTGTGTGGCAGCAGTTGCAACTACCCAGATGTCACAAGACATACTCTACTCTCGAGCAACAACAGCAGGAGTGGAAAAGAACACACACACACACACACACACACACACACACACACACACAGCTTCTCTCCTTTCTATCTTTGGCCTATCTCTAACACACATTCTTTGTTACTCTGTCACACATAACACACACTACACACACACACACCTCAGCTTTTCTTGTAAGATTTCTCCATAAGTGATGAGAAGTGATGACATAAGATGATTTACATTTTTCATTCTCTGAAATTTGGCCTTGAATTTGGCCATGTTTGTTTTTCTCCCATTAAATTAGGCCTCCATGGTCAGGCTCCATACACATGGCTACTTGCCTCTCTCTCTGGACTCGTTGTCAAGCTAAAGTGAGGTGTATGATATTGCTTGTCCACACACACACGCACACACACACACAGACAAACACACATTATCTGTCCCAGTTTGTCTGCACCACACCTTATACAGTACGCAACGCTGTAACGCTGACTAGACATTAGACTGCCTGCTGTCTCTATGATGTCTCACTGCTCTGTTTTGCTTGTATTGTGCCAGAAATAAAATAACTGTGTGTGTGTGTTTGTGTTATTTGTATAATTCTATTAATTATTTGAGGCTTAGCAAGAGCTGTTGTGGCACAGCAGTGTCCCCCCCCCCCCCCCCTTCCTCTGTGGACTTGTTGTTTTTCCTTTGGTTTTCTGCTTTGTAATGACCCACAGCATGTCTTGTCTGTGTTATTTAAGCCAAACAGCTCTCTGTGGCAAAAGGGAAAAAAAATAAATTTCTGCATTCACTCAGCTGTAGTCAGCTTGGTGGAAAACCTTTTGACAAATGAGAAAGAGAAATAATTCAGACAAGTAGGGAGACCTATACCTACTAACTCACCCATCATACTAAAGATTTCCTCCTATCCCAATCTTCTGCATTCTCTCTCTCTTTGTCTCTCTCTCTCTGTCTCTCTCTCTCCAAATACTTCTTTCTTTCTTTCCATCTGTTTCCCCTCAGTGATGGACACCAAAGCGGTGTTTGCTGCTGTATATGATGTTTGTGAGGAGAACGCCGCCTTCTTCTCCACCAGTCCCAAGGGCTCGGCGGGGGGCGCTGCCCGGCAGCTGGTGGATGCCATGACTACCATTCAGGAGCACGCGCGGAGTCTGGAGCCTGTGGTGTCCGGCTTCGCTGCCATCTACCACCACTTCGACTTCGACCCCCACATCCCCGCCAATGGCTATCGATCACTTGTCAAGGTGTGTTAGTGTGTGTGGGGCCATGCTTTCCCCTGCACATTGTAAAAAGTAGTTATGTGTGTATGTGTGTGTTGCGCACGTGTGTGTGTGTGCATGTGCGCGCATGTCTGCATGTGTCGGTCCATGCTTTTCCCAGCACATTTCAGTAGTTTTATGTGTGTTTGTGTGTTCATACATGTGTATTGCTAATATTTAGTTCTACATGTGGCCACTGCAGCAGTAGTTTTGTTCTAATGTGGTAGTGGCCTCCCCATGTGTGTCCACCAGTGCCCAGTCTGAGGTGTGCAGGCACAGATCATTACCACAGGACATCAGTGTTCTACAGACCTCACTCTATATTAAATACACATCACAAGATATTTCCTCTTGTAGAACAAATATACATTTCCTTGAGGTGCATGGAAGTTGTTTAATTGTGCAATTGATGTTTGGTTCCTTAGGGTCAGATAAAAGAAATTATCCTCAGCAATGCCTGTTTAGCTTGTCTGGGGTTTTGTTTCTGTATAGTGTTTACTCCAGGTTTCAGCTCTGCATAGCAAGTAGCCTGCAGTCATCTGCAGTCTAGCAAGTGCTGACGTTTCTCTGAGTGT